>JAQFVV010006377.1:2562112-2570898 GCA_028023455.1 Epiperipatus broadwayi
TAATATTGGGAAGTCATTTGAACCCATAAAATATATTAGCCATTGTCATAAGATAAACAAGTACTAGCCATAGCAACTGAATAAAATTACTGTGAAATCTATGGAGTGCATTATGCTTATTTCCAATAATAGGTTCTTTTAACAAAGAATCCTTTTCATTCCTCTTTTCATGTATATAATACCATTCATGGTCACACGCACACCCTGGTGCTATTTATAATAACTTTAAAAAATTATCAAAGAAAGTTATTAAGTTGGAAGAGGGACTTAATCACTTTTATTCAGTTTAGCTAAGTACATGTGTTTTCCCATGAGTGCCACTAGATTGTTTTAAATCTAAATAAATATTATCTGTCCATAGTGTACTGAGTTCAAACTCATTCGGTATATTTTTTACTACACGACTTGGATAACTAATGAACAAAAAAATGACATTCTTATATTTTATCCATGTCAATAAAATTATAAGATCCCAATATCACAAAATTTATATATCCAATACTTTTATAGACATTACTAGCTCATTTTATGTATATTGATGAACCGATGCAAGTGTACTCTTATAAATGGCTTCCAAACACACATAGTGAAGACCATTACTGACATATATGGCCATTAAACCTAGTTACTTAATTTAATTATTTATCATAATATATTGGTGATGATGATGATGATACCAGCCATAACTTTATAATGAACTAATAACAACAAATTTATCTTTATAAGCCTATAGGCACTTCTTAAAATCCTCCTATGCTAAACTGGGATTTAAATATAGCACTCACTACCATTTATATACGTTTATAGTTATTTATTCCAAGTACTTTTATAGTTAAAACTAGGATTCAATAATACCAGTGATGATGAATGATCATCACGAATCTCTACACATGATATTAAACTTTTCATAAACCCCATTTACTAAACATATTAATTATTTTTTTAAGATTTGATTTAATGATTATTATTTAATCAATGATGATGGTGATCATAACTCTTGAGTAAAACATAATTTTAGCTTTTTTATTATTAACCTCTAATTATTAAAAACTTTGGTTATATGTCAAGCATAGTCCTTAAACACCCTTAAATGTAAATCAATATTCTACACTTGCTTAACATTTGTGAGTGATGATGATCATTTAAAACGACAGAATCAAGACAAGAAAAATATAACAATATTTTTAATAATAACTCGTAAACCAAATATGATATAATTATATTTATTAACACTCTTTTCTGTTTTTATAAACTAAATTAACAAATGTACAATTGACTTTATTAAATATATGTAATTAAACAAAATATTTTATTACTATATGCATAACCAACTAACTTTATATATCTGCTTTTTCTTTGTTACTACATATTTTGAAATAAGTTAGCTCAAAATGACATTAGAAAAAAAAATACTTCATTGAATGCTTACTTAAGACTTTCCTTACTTATTACATATCATAAAAGTAAATTTCATTTATGTAATGTGTGTGTTTTTTTTCACTTTCATTCATATGTTAAGCCCTGCTCTTCAATTTACTATATTTAAATTAACTATGCATAACCTATTCTTGACGGGTTTGTATAAGCAGTCACACACACACACCCTGTGATATGTCAACATATACATTTAAAATGTATACCCCTATATTATGGATTAATACATAAATCACATATAAAAAAATATTATTGCAACCTTGAGTAACAAAATAAATGATATCAAATTTAATATGCAAAACCAAATAAAAAAAACATTATAAAGCATATCTGGATAGGTTACCCAATTATCACAATCAATAAAAAACAATTAAAAAAACATTTTAGTATCACATTATATATGTTTAATGAATTTAAACTGTGTGTGTAATATGATGTATTGTTGAGAATAATACAATCGATGAACAAACTCTTAATGTTTCTGTATCAAAATAAAAAAATAAAATGCTTGACTTTAGAAATTAAAGTTTACTTTTAATAAGTAAGAATAAAAGATTTGTTAATTAAAGTTCAAAGTTACCCGATCAATTTTCACTTCTTATGAATGTCCCAGGTTTGAATTTTTAGACCACTTGCCTATTTATAGCTTCCACAGATTGGTTTGGATTGTTTCTACCATTTTAAAAGAGTTATTGCAGATACTTTGAGATTAATATGAATTGGTTGACTTGCTTGTTTCTACCATTTTAAAAAAGAGTTATTGTAGACACTTTAAATAAATGTGAGGAAAACTTTAAAAAAATGATTTATAGCTTAATCAAACTTTGTTATATGGCTTTTATACATTTTTTTTCTTTCTCTTCTTTCCCCTTCTCCCTCCATTCAAAGGTGATGATCCTATAATATGCCAGGAGACAGAAAAGAAGCCTCTCAGATAGCTTATGTGGTTGGCTTTAAACTCGACCATTCTTTTGGTTACTATCGACCAGTATATGAGTCCATAGATAGATCAGTGAGCTATCCCATAGATGACAGGTTTCAAGGAACAAGAATTGTGAATTAGCACAGCATTCTTATGATTTCAGAAACAGCCAAAATATATACAAGCACCATTATATGTTATTTTAACAATTTCTTTCAAAGGATTCAATTTAAATCCATCTCTTTTCTTTAAACTTATTTTTGCTGTAAATTACTTATATATGCACACATCTTCTTTTATGCTGACTTTAAAATAAGAGTCATATTTTCTTCTTTAAATTTTTAAAGAGAGAAATAACAAATCAAAACACTTCTTCTGAGTTTAAAAAAAGCTTTAACTTTAACTGCTCATTTCTTTTAGTTTAAAAGAACTGCATATTCGGCAAAAGGAAAAAAAACTTTTAAAATACTGCCTTCTAAAAAATTACATATTGTAAAGTGATTCTCTTCATAGCGAAACTAAAACTAAACTGTCCTTAAAATTATTAATTGAATGCTTCTCAAAAACTGCCCCCTCTATATGTTTCAATTTCTGATCAAAGAAAAAAATATCTATCAAAACTAATTGTGATTGTGGAGATAGCAATCAAATCTCACCTAGATGGTTTTAAGTCATTAATAAAAAGATTAATAATTATTTATTCTGTCTAAGCATTTTCTCTCCTTTCTTAAGATAATCTAAGATACAGATTACATAAAAAAAAGTTTGTAATCTATAGTCCATAGAAATATGTGTAAAAATTGTCTATGTTTAAAAACAGCTGGACTCTTATCACACTTCTTTTACACGTGTGCCTAGTTTATCTACTAATCATTTTTACACCTTTCTTACTAGTGTTTCTCTTTATTTTACAGAAATAAAACTAAATAACTGAATATATTAGTTATTTAATAAGAAAATAATATATCAAAATATCATTTCTTATAACATTCTTTCCATTCACTACTGCTTATTATTAATTATCTATAAACTATATAATAATACTCGCACACATAAATCTATATATAAAAGATTTTTTTTAATTAAAGAATATATATATGTGTGTGGGAATGAAAACATATATGTATGTACAATATATATATATATATATATATATATATATATATATAATATATATATATATATATATATATATATATAATTTTTGTTCAATGTCTGTACTTTTTTCAAAGCAATATACATAATTATATATAATTGAATATTTGTAAATACAGTAACTAAATAATTAAAAATTTTATCCACTTAGGAGCACTTTCAATTATCCCAGTAATCTTTAATCTTTGTCAACTAAAATGTTGAAAGGCTAACCTTTCCACAATGCTGTGATCTTAACATTTGCTGCTTGCCTGTTAATTAAGTCATGTTTATATATATATATATATATATATATATATATATATATATATATATATATTAGCATAGCTTCCTTTATTTTTCTTTTATTATTATTTTTTCAATTTGCAATATTTTTACATTATTGAAATTGAAGTCAAAACCATAAATACATGATTTAATATGGTCATAAAAAACAGATGCTGAAATATTATTATTTACTATACAATTTTGTTTCAATTTCTGAACTCGTTTTAATAATAGCAAGTGCTCTTTAGTTTTTTTTTTCCAACATACATCTAGATTTACCTATACATCCACTGTTACGCCTACATGTCCATTTATATATGACACAATTTTTATTTATAAATGAGGTTTTATCTTTGAAGTTATTTATTAATTTGTTTTATGTAGGAGGTGTGTAAAATGCAATATCACATATACCTTTATAAATTATCCTTATAAAATTTACTTGATCATTCGAAATATATGGTGTTGATATCCATATTTTTTTATTAGCAAGAGAATCAATATTATTATTAAAATATTTATTCTTATATTTTGTATTAAAATCTCTAATATCATTATATATATATGATTATAATTGTAGCCAACATTTAACAATTCATTTGAATATATTTCAATATTTTTGCCTTTATCCTATGTGAATATTTGCAAAGATTATTATTTCTAAATAAGAAGGACTTCAAACCTTCCATTTTGTGTGACATTGGCACTTTTGATTTATATGGAATATAACCACTTCTTACTATTTGTTTAATGTTCATACAGTAATCCAGCATGCATTGATTTTTAGTTATTTTAAGATCAAGAAACTGAATGCACATTAAATTTTCATCTGTTTTTATCCATTGTAGGTCTTTCAAACCATTTAATTCATTAAACAACTGATTAATAGTATTTGGTTTACCACTTACAAAAACATCATCAACATATCGATAATATACAGTAATATTTTTTTTGATAATATTCCTTTTTCAAAATATTTTTTTCATATGTAGAAATTATAAAATTACATGTTTAAGAAACAGTAGGTAAACCCATTGGTCATCCATTGCATATTTTATAAAAATCGTTTTTAAAAACTGCATAAGTATTTTTATCGATAAAGTTTAATGTTTCAGTTATAAATTTTATTATTTCCACGTTAATATTTATTAAACTTAATGCATTGGAAATAATTTCAATAGATGCCAATTGATCAATTGATCCGTACATTTCACTAACATCTAGAGTACATATAATGTCATTAACATCTAAATTTTACAGATTTTATTTAAAAAATCAAATGAATTACATAGCCAATCGATCAATTAATCCATACATTTTGCTAACATCTAGAGTACATATAACGTCATTAACATCTTAATGTTACAGATTTTATTAACAAAATCAAATGATGGACATAGCCAATCGATCAATTAATCCATACATTTTGCTAACATCTAGAGTACATATAACATCATTAACATCTTAATGTTACAGATTTTATTAACAAAATCAAATGATGGACATAGCCAATTGATCAATTAATCCATACATTTTGCTAACATCTAGAGTACATATAACATCATTAACATCGATCTTAACGTTATAGATTTTGCTAATAAAATGTTAAGATCGATGTTTATATATATAAATTAAAAAAAAAAAAATTGTTCAGTGTGCATTTATAAAATATTAAATTTTCCATAAATATAATATGATTTGACTTTAGTTAGTTATATGTTTTCAACATAATATTTTCATTTTAGGCGTAATGATAAAATGAAATAATTAAGTCTTATCCGGTCTTTAATTTTTTTGTGGTCACATTTGCATTCTTCTTTAGGATTTTTATTCCAAGTTTATATATTTGAAATTCTAATTTCATATGGCTTTACACTTATTAAATCATTCAGTTGGGCTGGATTCCTAGTTAATTTTAATTCATGCATATCTGAATATAAATAGCATCAACCTGCAATCATTCAGTTTATTCAGCTTCTTGGTCCACTTTTAGTTCATGTGCTTTGGAAGATTGATTGAATAAAATTGGATTGATTTTACTTAACTTCAATGTCAGCTGGATTTATTGTGTTTGATACATTTTTCTATACTTAGAATTGTCTGAAACCAATATTAATCTCTCATTTTTTGAATTATACATGTGCATTTTTTTTCCATGTTATTTTAGCATATTAGTCTTTCCAATATGAAGATAGTCAACCTTGAAACATGCACCATACGTTTAATATTCAATTAACAATATTAAACACTAGTAAACTATCATTCCAAATCACAAGATAAAGAGTTTGTAAAGATAAGAATGAACATCAGACATCATGTCTTTTGTACATACATGCAATTATATAGGTCAGCTTTAAGCATCTTGGATCAAGAGTGTAAACATATTACATTATTCATTTTACTCACATTTTTATTAAAGTATAACAGGTAATATTAACATGTAGTAAATTTCAATATTTAACCAGTGTTAATATGTAATAAAATAGACATGTAAGTAAAGTGAATAGTGTAATATATTCACACTCTTAATCCAAGATACTTAGGATTGGTGTATATATTTGCATGTACATACAAAAGATAAGATGGCCATTTTTATCTTTTCAAAGTCTTTATCTTGTGATTTGGATCAATAATTTTTTAGTATTTAACACCTCTTATTGAATATTATATATACAACACACATTTGATGTATGATTACCTTCATATCAGAATTACAGTTTGATACTATGCTAGTAACAAAATTTCTAGATTATTTACATATTAGTCAATATTGTTTAATAGTGATAGGCTTATATTCAGATGTTATTAAACTATAGGGCAGGATTCATGGCCTCCTTTATGTACTTGATCACCCCATTGAAGAAAGATCACAATAAACACACACTGAAGGTTTGTTATACATGATAAAGATATAATCTATAAAAACCATATTTTTCATCTTTACATGATATTTATATAATAAACACCCTTCTTTGTATGTTGATTTCTTAAGACTTCTTCCATTCCTGGCTTAAAGAAAAGAAGAAAGACCTATACAAAAGACTTTTAGCTCTTTTATATTTTACCTCGTTACTCTTTTTGAAATATATTTCCTAATCACCCAGACATAATCTACATCTGTCTGTTGTATAAATTCTTGTTTTTACTAATCAAAGGTGAAGTAAAAACTATTATTTCATATCTAACAAGAGTATATATCTACAACTGGTAATGATGTTAGGTAATCATAGTAATTTATTAGGCCCTGATTGGTTTAATCACTTAGGTTCTGTGGTTATAAAGACGAATCAGATCACAGCATTAACTATATAAAACCTGGTTACTCAGAAGACAATAAAAAGCTGATAGCAAAAATGAATCAAAACATGCCAGCAAAAAACCAAACAGCTCAATGGTCTAAATCCAACGTGGGACAAGTAAATCAAGTGAAAAAGATGACTACCAAACTGAAGTCAGCAGAAAATAACCAGGGACAGGACCATCAAACAAAGATGATGAAGTCAATAATAGCAATAAACCTAAAAACCCAACATATCATCCAGCCCATCTCAATGACTATGTTCTCCAGGGTTAAATGTATCCAGGAGGAGGGATGTCATATCTGACCTGATGTTGTCTTTAGAAGTTGATCATGTGGTGTTTATAGGCTTAAGTCCAGGTTCCTTATCTAATTGGCTGGAGCAATCATTGCTACTAACCAATGAGTATAAAATCCTACCATTGGTTAAGTCTTCTGAATCTGAGTGCTCCCAGTAAGGAAGAGGATCTGGCAATAAATAATCATCCTTTTGGAGGCAGTGCTCACATATATAAATATAGAGAGAGAACTCTATCTACCTGAATGACTAAATGTGCTCTCCTTGAAACACTTCCTACAGCAAAGATGTTTCTTCTATATTTATTGCTGACACATCTACACAGTAAGGCAAGTCCAGATAGAACTTGAAGCTGCTATGACTATGACCAACTTGAGGTAAGCCGTCTAATACAGCCGGGAGATTCTTGACTAGAACTCACGAGGCAAGCTAACTATATAGCTGGAAGTGAGTCCAGTCACTTGGCATGACCAGCTCATTATTGATTTATAATATCTATTTATATTAATTGATTGAGTAATATGTGTGTATCTTTGTGACTAATAAATTATACATATGAATTAGTGAGTGAGTTATGTGTTAATTAACTCTGCTGGTTTGGGTCGGAAACCTGTAACTCATACCAAACACAACAGCAAAATTAATGAAGATAAAAAACAAAATCCAATCACAGTAGTGATAGACGTAAATAAAAAAAACAATAACATAGTAATCAGCTCTAAGCGAATGTTTAGCAAGGACACGACTATGATGTAACTCCTTTTCTCTAGAATAAGGAGAAGCTTTTAAGCTAACGTGTTGAAATTTATTAGATTGACTGTTGGAAGTTGGGAATTATTAATAACTACCGGTTCATGGGATATATATTTTTAAAATTAATCACTATGATTGTATTATCTCGTTATTATTAATAATAACTGGTAATTATTAATACAAACCGACTAATCACTTCAATCGTAGCATATATATATTAATTAAGTTTTGAAACTCTGTCACTAATTATTATAATGTAAAAAATACTAAAACAGAGTTTAATTATAAAATTTAGTAACATTAGACTATATAAAATAAAAATATTTCCAGTGAATTGTGTGTGTTCCGTCTCATGAATGTCTTCTAGTTAAGTACATAATGGAATTATGGACAAGTAAACCAAAATCAAATATATACGGTGCCATTTTTGAAACAATAATGTTTTTAATGACTAAATAAAATTATAATGTGTAGTTCTTACAGCAAAATAAAAAAAAATAAAAATTTAGTTAAGAATAAAATTATCACATGATTGTAAGATTTTTTTAATTAAGTGTATGTAATGTCTGATGAGAAAATCAAGTGAAGTCGTATATATAAGTTGTGTGTTTTTGTTGTTTTGTTTTTTGTTTGTTTGTTTTTTTTGGGGGGGGGAATTG